>BPLR01012368.1:0-29457 GCA_021605095.1 Caerostris extrusa | reverse complement strand
TATCCTAGAGCTCTGTTCTGTAATGGTTCAAGAACATAAAATCACAGTTCTTCCCTGAAGCTTTGCGAGGCGAAACCCTACCATGAGTTAGGATGAGCTTTACTTAAATATTATAAATTCCATTTAATGTATTTTGTACATGGATCTCCATTTGGCACCTGCTAATCTTCTCAAGATTTTCAATCTCTTCTCTGTTTTCTCCTTGATAAAATGAATATTATCAACATTCTAGACAGCTGGGAAATCTTTTAACACTAGATCACGTAAAGTTGCCAACTTTCTTCGATTAAAGAACAGGATAAGTGTTCTCACCTCGAACACTTAATATGTAGAGCTGGAACAATGAATTCAGAACATCTTCTGAAATGTCCAGAACTGAACAGGGAGGCTCAGTGGCAAGGAGAAAGTCTTGCAGCTGTGGGGGAGGCCAGGGGCCTCGTGTACTTGAAATAAAGTGCCTACCCCCTTATTTACTCTCTCCTTTGACTTTTTGTGGTGTGTGAGACCGACTTAGTGTCAATTGCTGTCTTGCTGTATGTTTGCTTTGTTCCTTCTTTTGTGTGTGATCCTATCGTAATGGATTGATTTCAAATAAAACCATATGTTACAACATACTAACAGTTCAATTTTACTTATATGAATTCAAAAATTCCAAAAGGTTTTTCGTATTGCGTCCTAGTAGCATTGTTTTAATAAATTACGTTCAGAACTCAAATTATACTAAAATCATAATTTAAAAAGGGCTTTCTTTAATTGCATAGAAACTACAACTTTTTTGTGTTGAAAAATTACAACTGTCTTAATTTTTGCTATCCTTGTAAATCATCATCATAAAGTAAGCTTTTTTAATATCATAAAAAGTTAATTAATCCAATTAGAAATGAAACTCATTTCAAAAAGTTAGTTGCTGTCTTTTGTTATAAATTAATTGTTTTGAAAAATTTGGTGGAGAAATGCAATGAAATCTTTTTTTTAAAAAGTAGGTTAAAAATTTATGTATATTAAAATTTTTAATTAACAATATTGAAAATGGTTCCTAAACAAGTTTTATGTTGTGATTATCGTAAAAAAATTTAAATAGAGTTCAATTACCCTAATTTACTGAATATTATTATTTGAAATCTAATTTTTATATTATTACAGATCATTTTTAAAAGAGTTTTTTTTTTTATAATTTAACCAAAAAACAAAATAATAACTTTTGTGAAATATTTTAGAATCCCAGGAATTTCAACTATTTGATTGAATAGTTCACATTTGCATGTTATTATATCAAGGTTAGAAGGTTTGAGAAAACTCGTGATGTACTTGTTCTAAAATTCCGATGTCATTAAAAAGTTTCCGTTGACAGCCACCCCAAGGAAACACCCATACCCCATTCACGTTTTATTAACCTTCGAAAAACTATGTTTTGTAAGCAGAAAAAAATTGCGAGGCACTAAATGAAGAGAAATTTTCTTTTTTTGGTGTTTGAGTATGTGTAAATGCTATTTTAAGCATTCTTTTTTTAAGACTTTCATTAATATGCATGTAAAGTTTTTTCATAAATATTTCAATGTTTGCGCTAAAGTATAAAATTACATTTTTTTAGCCTTGAACGATATGACATGAAAATGTTGTTGTCAATCCCACTTGGTCATGACAATTTGAAAAGTTGAATTACAGAGACCCTCGAGCACTATTATACACACTGATAACATCAAGTTCGATTTTTTTTACGCCTTATTCGGCATTAAGTATTTTTCATTTTAATAATTATCAGTCCTCATATCAAATCTGATTTTTTTATTCCTTGGACGCCTTTTGAACTTTTTGTATGGGAATGATTGAAAAAAGGTTTTTACCGATCCCCAATCTGTTATACTGACGAATTGAAAAGTCGAATTGCAAGGACGCACAAGCACTCTTAGTCAAACTAATAACTCATCAAAGTCTGAATTTCTTTTTGGCCTTATTCACCATTGACCTTTTCATATGATTGCTTGAAAAATGGTTGTTGACGATCCCAATCTGTTGTACTGAAAAATTTTGTAACCGATTAAAACATCCCTATTAATCATTAATCTCTTTTTACAACATATAAGATTTTTTTGTATATTCTATTTGAAAGATTTCTATTTTTCCTCCCAAATCAGCTATCAGAGTGGTTTTAGTAGAGGAAAATCATCCGTTGATCATATTTTCGGGACTGAGACAAATTCCAGAAAAGACCTTGAATATGGTATTGATATTCATTACTTATTGATTGATTTTCGAGCTGCTTTTGATAATATTAATGGAAAAAAATCATTTGAGGTGATGAAGGAGCTAGCTATTCTATCCAAGCTTAATTTTTTTAGTGAAAAAGCTGCCTTTGCAAATTGAAAAGCAAGAATTCGAACTCAGTGGTTGTTATCCGATGAATTATCCATTCAAAATGGAGTTCGGCAGAAGGATTCCCTTTCAGGCAGGCTTTTTAACATTGTTTTGGAAAAGATATTGAGAGATTCGGGTAATAGGGCCTTTTGGGTTAAGAAATTTTTTACTGTATGTATACGTCCGACTAAAGACAATGGAAACATAGGCCGGGTATAGACTTTAGTTTTCACTCTGTACATTTAATAATTTTATAATTTTTCCTAACTTTATATTTATACATTTTTATAACCAATATATTTGATTTCATATTTTTCTAAATAGTACATTTATGAAGCGATGTATACAAAAATGAAAACTATATGATTTTTAACATATATGTATAGTAAAATGAAAGCGCGTGATTGTAGCTAGAAAATAAATGTTAAAACTCAGAATGGTTTATTACAAATTAATAAATAGTTATTTTAAATGAAAAAGAAATCTACAATAACAATAGTAAGAAAATTTAATGCGATTAATAAAAAAAGAAATCTTAAAATTGATAAAAGCATTATATTTATAAAAGAGCTTTTGAATTAGCTACAAGGGCTTTTCATCTAAGCATAAACCAGGAGAAAACGAAATATATGCTTTCCTCAAGAAATATTTTTCAAGATACCCAGTATTATCTTAGGCATTTATACGTTTGAACCTGTGCGTAATTTTATCGGAAGGATCCTTAGGATCGGAAATTAATTGTCAAAATAACCAGAAATAAGAATAAACAGAATTTTGTCTGCCAATGAGGCCATTTTTGGGTTAAGAAATCTATTTAAATCACAGTTTATGAACAGAAAACTAAATTCTTTTTATAGAAAACCCTTATTAGACAAATTTTGGTTTATAGCTCTGAAATTTGGACTTTGGAAAGATCTGATGAGGTCCATTTGGGTCTATTTGAGGGAAAATTTTTAAGGGCTATTCTTGGAGGCGTTAGGAAAGTGATTGTTGGAGCAGACGGTACAACGCAGAAATATGTAAATGCTATAAAGACCCAGATAGCATCAAATTTATTAAGATCAATAGATTAAAATGGGCTGCTCATATATAATTAGAATGAATGAACTGGAAGAGGACGACCCAGGTTGCCATATATAGACGCAGTTGAAAAGGATTTTGCTGTACTAGGGGTTAAGAATTGAAGGACCATTATTACCCAGAGGATTGCATGGAAATCTCTTCAAATCAAAGCCTTGGTCCACTCTGGGCTATCGTAATGATAATTAATCATAGGAAACACATTATATCGAGATATTTTTTGTAAGATTCAGTGAAGCAATAAGGAATCGTCAGTCTCAATGATTCACATAAAAAACAGTTATTTATTATTTTTTTGTAAAAAACTGTGAATTTTTACTATTAATTTTATTTCTCAAGTAATTTTGTATATAAGAAGGATACGATTGTTTGGGAAGTGTGCACACGATTTAACTAATCCATAATCCGAACTATATAGTGATGAACGTATGAAAAAAGAAGCTCAAGTATATCATCAATATAAAAATAAATAAATATTAGAAAAACTATTATTATATCTAAATTTGATAGTTAAAATTAAATCATTTTTTAGTATAGTTTTTAAAATAGAAAACAATTATATTATGATAAATATCAAAAATATTTTTATAAAATATTTAACATTTAGTTGCCGAGTTTATTTATTTATTTATTTTGCTTTATTTCGTTTAATTCTTTTTGTAATATTTTGTATTTTCATACGTATTTTATTTCGAAGGAATTTTGCAGTCATAAAAGAACAACGTGAATGTTTAAAATATACGCTTAAGTCCAACAACTGAATTATTTTTCTTTTTTTGTACTTATCTCATTTAGGCATACCACCAACTGCTCATTTATGGGATTTTTGTTTCCTGCAGGACTTTTAGAGTCAACTGTCCTACATTTTTGTGCCAGGGAGAAAAACTGAAAAAAAAAAATACTCCACACAGTTTCATTGTTGATGCCTGACGTTTATATTTGATTTCTAAATCTCCGTCGAGTCTTCTCATTTTCGAAAGCAGTGACTGCAAGGGCCGCCGTTAATCTATTCGAACAGGACATTCTCACGAGCTAGTTGCCCACTTTACACTGGGACACGAGGTGTTGTGAATTGTGTTCAAAATATGTTTTGAAAATTGAATCAGAACTTTATCAACTCGTTATATTTTAATGGGAAAGGAACTAACCCATTTTATATTGATATTTAGAGGCTGTAATTTCTCTAATTAGGTGCTAAAAATTTTCGAATAATTTTCGAATAATTTTGCTCATATCATTCTTTGCGTTATTTTTATTTTCTGTTATTTATATTATTTTATCTTCTAAGAGGACTTTGCTTTTGGAATAAAAATCTGTTAAAATATCGGGTTTGAAATTTTTATCCCAGAATATACGTTAGAATCTTAAAAATGTTCTTGCCAAATATTTTGCCTCTAATACAATTCTAAAGTGCCCATTTTTAATATAAATTCTTTTCATTATAAATAATAATAATGAGATGAATTTAGATCTTTGATGACATTTTAAGTGTGAAAGCAAAAGTGCCTCTGCATTTCTTAAGATACATTTAAGTATAATAATTAACTATTTGAACACTCAAAAGAGTAATTTATGCAAGATTATTTTAATTCTAGGAAAAATGATTAATTATAAAATGCCTTTCTTTCTGATAAATCCATATGAAAATATACCAAAGTTTTGTTTTACCAACAAATACTAATAACTTTTCATAAAATAGTTTTTCAAACTTTACACATGTTGATATAATTAGCTTAAATTTTAAATAATAATTTTCAGGTCAAGAACATTAACAAAAATTTTGTTATTGCAATGCTTAGTGTAGTGTCTGTATCAGTTTCAGCATTCAGGGTATGAAGTGACAAAAGAAAACCAGTATGCTTTGCGTGATTTTTAGATATGAAAGACAAATATTAAAATCAAAAAAGAAATAAAAGAGTAACATATTATCTTTAAAAACATTTATTTACATCAAATACAAATATACCGAACAAATAATTTATTCTGACTACACATTGACTTTTGCTGAAGGATAATATGTTCAGATATTTCAAGTAGGGCCAATAATCAAACTGCAAACAGTTGATTCTATTATTGATTCGAAGTTCCAATACTATTTTTGGCCATTTCATTCAATTCCCTTGATTAAATCTGAAGTAGAAAAGAAATAGTTTGAGAACGTTGTCAATTTAAAACCTGGACAAATGTTTTGTAAATTCTCATTTACAAATGAAAAACATGAAAAAAAAAAAGTAATAACAAAACTGATAGTCATGTACAATAGGGTAGTAATATTAAATATGATTAAATTATTTAAGTATTAAAATTCCCTTCTCTCTCTCTTTCTCACACACACACATACACACACAGCACACACACATATAGACAAAAACTTAATCTGAAGACACTTACGTCTGTTAAAGCTTTTTAGTGAATAAGACCCTTGCCAAGACCCAAGCCATATCCCAATCCAAGGGCGCCACCATGACCAAAACCAAGACCTGCTCCGTAACCAAGTCCAAGAGGAGCTCCAAGACCTAGGACGGCACCGTGTCCGACCACACCACCGTAAGCTACAGGGGCGGCGACGGCCAGTGGGGCAGCATAGGAAGCAGCGTGTCCAACTAGGGCAGCTACAGGGGCCACGTGGTTGACGACTGGGGCGACGGGTCCGGCGTAGGGCTGGCGATGAGGGCTGCAGCTGGGGCGCTGGCGGCGGTTCCGGGGCTCGTTGGTCTTGACGGTGGCTCTGAACCCATGTCCGTCGGCGACGTAGTCCACCCGTCGGCCCTGCCGTCGATGTCGGCGATGGTGTAGGATCCCTTCTTGTTTCCGTGAGCATCTCCTACTTCGGATCTGGAGTTGGTGGCACCCAAACCATCCTTGATGCCATATCCGAAAGCGTAGTTACCAAAAGCCTAAAGAATCATTATGGGTGGTAAGTTATAGAAATGTTGTATCTTTAAGCGTTTTAATGCTAATTTCATTAATAAAGCATTGTTGAAAGTTATTCTAGTTACCAAAGTTTTCATTGTAAATAGATATATGTAGAGCAGATTATAAAAGATTTAGACGTCAGAATTTGTTATGTGATTTTGTTATGTATTTTTATGAGTACAGTTTTCAAGTAGCACTTACGTCTTGAGATCTGGCACTGGTGCTGACTCCAGTGTTGACTAGATGGCCATGTCCCAGGAGACCGCTGGCTTGGACTGCAACGAGGGCAGCGAAGAAGACGGAGATCTGAAGAAAAGTAAATGAGTTTGAATTAAGTATTAATCGTCTTCTGCAAATGGATGGTTGAAAATTGAAATTTTGTATTGTTGAATACCGTCGAATTAGTTTCATGTTTATATTAACTATTAAATATTAAATTAAAGTACGTTTAGGAAAGTTATTAAATTATTAATGTGTCATTTTAGGTAGACAATTTTTTAATGCATGAGATTACTACAAATTAAATCAAACTATAGTATTATTACAATTGAATTGTCGAATGCTTAAACTTATGTTTGCCTGTTACTTAACATATATCATTAGCAATCTTTTGACAAATAAAGTTTAAATTGATGGAAGAGTGACTAGTTCTATGTCGTTTGGTGCCGCAGGTTTCGATTCGAGTCTCGGCGGTGCCATGAATGTTTGTAGTGGTTCAGAATCCACTTTAAACCGTAAGTCCCTGTCCAATAGGATCGTAAAGCGTTGCGGGGGTAGTGTTACTTAATGACCGTAGCTTATATTTAAGCTACACTTGCCCTGCTCTAATATGGCTGTAGAGCGTTGGGTGTAGCGCTGATAACCCTGCTCCTTAAAAACATATCTGGTACAGAAATCTTGTAGCAGGTAGACGGCCTTGGCTCACCATGTTGATCCACTGATTATGATGATGAATAGATGTTGAATGGAAATTAACAAAGTTATAACATAAAGTATTTAGAATATTATATTCTATGAAGGACAGAAATTAAACGAAAATATAAATATTTTAAAAGATATCTTACTGTAGCTCTAAACTTACCCATAAGAAGATAAAGCTTTCGAATAGCACATTCATTGCATTTTTTTTGTAACAGCACAACTTAAAGACTTCGTTAATTAAAGGAAAATATTAAATGTTTGGTGAACGTAACTAATAGTTTGTAGAACTGTCTTAAGTTCAAAATCATCAAAATTATTTCTAAAATTCACTAACATGTGGCCTCTCGAATATTTTTCTACTGACATTTTTGCAGCTAAATAAGAATAAATTCTAAAAGGATTCAAATGTTTCTTACCTTGGCAATCATGTTTGTAGAAGTGCTTTACTCGAATTGAACTGAGTAATGATACTTTTCAGATACTAGACTGCTGTATTTATACCTGTGACCAGCGAGGTCAACAACTCCATATCGTTATGTACCCGTTTGGTGATTTTGACTAGAATCAGGAATTTCCATTGACAATCGAGAAATCCGAAAGAGTTCACGTTTACGTAACCTTTCAATAAAGCCTTCGGCTTAATGAATTTGTATCAAAAGTAGAAGCATAACATCGGATAATACTTTTACTTCCTCGTTTATGCATTTATATACAAATGACGTAATAAAGATTTTTGTTTATTGTGATATGGCACTTTAAACTCAAAAACGTACAATTGTGAGGGTGGGGCATTTTTGAAAATTTTTATGGAAAAGCCTAACACTGCACAATCGTGCTGGTGCACCCCTCCCTTGCCTCAAGAGGAGGCATAAATTATATTAATTATTTTGTTAGTATCATTGGAATCAAGTCTACTAAAAATTTAAAAAAATAAAATTTAAGTATAAAACGTTTTAGGAATATATATATTCTGGCGCTCGGTACCACAGGTTTCGGGTTCGTGTCCCGGCTGTGCCATGGATGTTTTTAGTGGTTCGGAATCAACTTTAAAATGTAGGTCCCGGTCTGTTAAGCCCTCGTGAGACAGAAGATGGCAGTAGAGTGACAAACCAAATCAAACCAAACAATAATATAGACAATATACGGCGATATAATACAGAAAATACCTATGCAACGCTCTACAATCATATTAGACCAAGACCAACGGTTTAAAGTAGATTCCGATCCACTACAAACATCCACGGCCCCACCCAGTGTGTGTGTGCTTGTGCAGATTTTATTTTTAACTTTTATTTTATATAAAGTTTTAAAAAAAATTTAATCCATGTTTTTATATTCCTTTATTAAAATCGATATTATTAGAATTCGATATCAATCGATTCTAATAATCCTGATAATATTCTTATGCTAAAATTTCTACATTAATTACAAATATTTCCTGTATTACACTCATGTCCATAAATTAAGGATAATTCAGAATCACACAGAAATTGAACTCTAAAATAAAAAATTTCACCTGCAAAATTATCACATAAAGCTTGAAAAGGAATATGCAAATTACAGGAAACCACCAGATGGCGCGGATAGTACGACACAATGACGAGAGTGTAAGAGAGGGGTATATAAGGAATGGTGGCAAAGAAGTAAAATTGTTCACAAGCGCTTTAAAAGCCTTTCAGTGCAATAACCGCATAGTTATGGCACAAAGGAAGCATTTGGAGGTTTTTACGTGGTAGAATTATCGGATGACTGGAATGTGGACGTACCCAGCTGGAAGTATCCGAGGAACTTTGAATCGCCCAGAGTGTGATATCTAGGCTTTGGCAACGATTCCAAGATGATGGTAATGTGAGTAGATATTACAGCACAGGTCGCCCCCGAGTTACAACGCCGAATGAGGACCGGTATTTAGCAGTTACTGCCAAAAGAAACAGACGGAGCACAGCATCAGACCTGTCTCGTCAGCTCTCTTCAGCTACCGGTACGACAGTTTCAAGGCAGACCATGTACAGACGCTTAGGGCATATTGGTCTATATGCTCGTAGGCCTGTCAGATGTGCATGCATTGTAGACACCGCAACAGTGGTCTGGTGTGATGTTTTCCGAAGAGGCCAGGTTTAGTTTGCAGTCTGATTCTCGCCGGACTTTCATATGGAGAGCGCCAGTACCCGTTACCACCAAGAGAACACCATTGAACGACACCGTTACGGTGCTGCAGAATGGCTCGTTTGGGGAGGAATTATTCTTGGTTCCAGAACTGACCTGCATGTTCAGAGTGTAACGATGACAGGCCTCTATCGGGATGTCATTCTGGAACAACATTCTACCCAGCTGGAAGTATCCGAGGAACTTGGAATGGCCCATAGTGTCATCTCCAGGCTTTGGCAACAATTCCAAGATGATGGTAATGTGAGTAGATATTACAGCACAGGTCGCCCCCGAGTTACAACGCCGAATGAGGACCGGTATTTAGCAGTTACTGCCAAAAGAAACAGACGGAGCACAGCATCAGACCTGTCTCGTCAGCTCTCTTCAGCTACCGGTACGATAGTTTCAATGCAGACCGTACAGACGCTAAGGGCACATTGGTCTATATGCTCGTAGGCCTGTCAGATGTGTTCCACTTACCGCAACTCACTGTCACCTGCGATTAACCAGGTGTATAAAGCATGCATTGTGGACACCGCAATAGTGGTCTGGTGTGATGTTTTCCGACGAGTCCAGGTTTAGTTTGCAGTCTGATTCTCGCCGGACTGATTCTCGCCAGGTACCCGTTACCACCAAGAGAACACCATTGAATGACACCGTTACGGTGGTGCAGGATGGCTCGTTTAGGGAGGAATTATTCTTGGTTCCAGAACTGACCTGCATGTTCAGAGTGTAACGATGACAGGCCACATCTATCGGGATGTCATTCTGGAACAACATGTACGTTTGTTTCGGTGCGCCATGGGTGCTGAATTTCTGTTTATGGATGACAACGCCCGTCCTCACCGTGCAAACATTGTAGACGAATGCCTTCAATGGGAGGACATCACCCGTATGAATTGGCCAGCATACTCACCGGACTTGAATTCAATAGAGCATGTGTGGGATATGCTTGGCCGACGAATTGCAGCCCGTCAACTCCCTCTCACCTATCAACCAGAACTTCGGAGGGCATTGCTTGATGAGTGGTGTAATATTCCCCCAAGATCAGATTGATAATTTGATACTCAGCATGCCTAGGCGTTGTAAGGCCTGTATTGCATCGTCCGGGAGACATACTCCATATTAACCATCATACTAACCATGTTATACTGTTTTTGTAAATAGGTTCTTTTTTGAAATTTGCTCCAGGAAGTAAAAAATCGCAATTTTTATTAATTATGTCAAACATATAGCATCTTTTTTGCTCTTTACCTTTTTGTTTAATAAATAGACTTTACAAATAAGTCAAATTTGTTTTGCTTCTGTCTCTTTCTTTGCCTGAACTTCATTATCCTTAATTTATGGACAACAGTGTATATTAAAATTACTTTAGTAATATGGTCTTTATAACTACTGCATTATAGAATTACATTGAAATTATTATTTGAATTGCAATTATATTATTATGTGTTTAATTATTATTTATAAACCTGATGCATTATCATAAATAATAATGCATCAGGTTTACGACATTTTAGGAAAATATTTGGAAGGCTCCTATTTCTCTAGATTTACAATAATTCTCTTTCTCTCTCTCTTCTCTTTACTATATTTTATTCTCGCTTACCTCTATGGAGTAACAAATTTTGCATAATCCCTGGGAAATGCGTACGGCACTTTGAAAATCATTGGCATAGGCTGCGACTAGGCGACTTTTATTTACATGACAATACAAGATCTAAAATATTTTCCAAACACAGAAACGGAAGAACACCGAAATTTAATGTGCTGCTTAATAATCAAAGTACATCAATAAAAGTAACAAAAGTGGACTAGATACTAGAACAGGGCTGGCCAAACCAAATGATCTTGCGAGCCACTTTGGAAATGCATCCTAACTCCGCGGACTGCATTTAAATTATATATCCCCCTATTAGATTTAGACCCACTATAGATATTTTTTGCAGTGAAAATTGAAACGCAATGAGTTATTGTTATTGTGTTTGCTATTATTCTTACATTTAAACATAAATAATTTAATAATAACGATACTAAACACACATTGTAACGAAATATATAAAAATGAAATATAAAAAAAACTATCAGTATAATTGAAATAAAAAGAAATAAAATCACTAAAAAATATTTATTTTACGAGTGCGATATTTGCTTCTCCACTCTTTCACTTATACTTTGAATTTGGGTATTTTCATTAGGTTTTGAATTGGTACTCAATTTGGGTATTTGCACAGCGTAATGCAGGTTAGTGTCCGTTATGTTTGAGTGTGTTTTGCGTTTGGTCAATTCGATTGTCAGGTGTAAATTGAACTAAAAGCACTAACAACCTTTTGTGCCAGATTTCATAAATCGGAAAATTTCTATTTTGGGACGTAAGTGTTAAAAAAATCTATTTTCGATTCTGATTTTTCAAAAATGTGTTTTAATTCAGTATTGCATTGTCAGTCAACCAGTTCCATTCCTCTAAAATACTGAATCGGCTTTATGTGATAATTTGTGTGCTTGTTGGCCACCTCTGTACTAGATAAAGAATGTGTTCGAATTGTCCTCCACCATTAATTCAAGCCTCGCATCTTCGACACATAAAATTCTGGACCGAAATGGCTCTGATTTTCCTTGCAACTATTATCAGTTCCTCGGTGGTGTCAATGAGGTTGTCCTGCACCATTGTCTCGACCTGCCCACAGAAGAAGTAACCAAAACAGGACAGGTCCAGTCTATCGAACAGGCAGATCCATCGAACCATTTCGCCAGCTACAATGTTGGCCAAATGTGCCATTTAATGGGTTATTAATATTAGGGCTCAGAAGGGAGAGCTCACTCAAAGAAATAGTAGATGGATCACGAATTATGGCCTCGTAAGGAGGAGTGTAATTTATTCACTTCATTTCACTGCTGTCTTGTATACCAGATTCACCTAACTTGTTATCGTGAAGTGAAATGAAGTGTTTCTTCAAGAATGCATGGAGCTTTCCTCACCATGCAGCGCCATCTATCGCGTCTAGAAAGCATTTCCCACCCGTCATTGTTGTGTGATTACTGTGTAGTTGCTTTTTAGAAGTGCCCACACTTTTCCTAGAAGTTTGTAAACATGTGATTATGTACCATGTGTATTTAACATTTTTTTGTTTCCAAATTCAATATTGGATACAAGTTGCTTTTGTTACTTCTCCATTTTTAATTGTCGGCCATTTTAATTCGTTGCTCCAACATATATGTAAAAAAATTCAGCATTAAATAGATAGTATCGAGAATTACATAAAGTTGAATAAATCGATGGCATATCTCGCAATGCAAATAAAAATGTGCATATAGTATAACTGCAACCGAGAATAGAATGAGTTGGCGACGGTATTCGAATAAAAAATAGAACTAGTAAGTAGTGTAGAGAGAAATGCTCGATTTTTGCCTCAGCGTTAAAGTGCAGAGTTAAAAAGTGTGAATTTTTTACCACAGCTATACCATATGAGGAATTTCAGACCAATTTTTATACCATATAAGGAATTTCGGCAAATATCTGTTAAAATTATCATGTATTAATTTTAACAGAAATTTTCGTATTTTTAAAAAACACATACTCATGCACCAATGCGGAAAATAATATAGTAATATTATTTTTAAAATCTATTTTAAATTTCGTTATTTCAAGATATAAATAATCTTCTCTCACATCAACATAATTTTCAAAACTTTATGGAAAAAAAACGAGAGATATAATAAATGATCATACGACTAATAAATGCTTAAATGTTTCATATAACAATTTAATGTCGTAATAATTCTCATGAAATTAAATAAAATCTAAGAATTATTTACAGTGTCCAGATTTGTTACATCTTTAATTTTCTTACGATTATTAACGAATATAAAACTTCTGAGAATTATCAAAGGCTGCTATGTATTGATTGATTTAATTCGTTTTTATGTCGAATTTAGTAAAAAGAATTGAAACAAAAGCAACAAATATGAGACCTGTAGTAAATTTGAAACAAAAGCAACAAATATGAAACTTGCAGTAAATTTGAAACAAAAGCAACAAATATGAAACTTGCAGTAAATTTGAAACAAAAAAGCAACAAATATGAAACTTGCAGTAAATTTGAAGCAAAAGCAACAAATATGAAACTTGCAGTAAATTTGAAACAAAAGCAACAAATATGAAACTTGTAGTAAATTTGAAACAAAAGCAACAATATGAAACTTTGTAGTAAATTTGAAGCAAAAGCAACAAATATGAAACTTGCAGTAAATTTGAAACAAAAGCAACAAATATGAAACTTGCAGTAAATTTGAAGCAAAAGCAACAAATATGAAACTTGCAAAATTTGAAGCAAAAGCAACAAATATGAAACTTGCAGTAAATTTGAAACAAAAGCAACAAATATGAAACTTGTAGTAAATTTGAAACAAAAGCAACAAATATGAAACTTGTAGTAAACTCGTATTTGTAAGAATCAGATTACAATGTTAAATATTTTCATTGACAGACCACGCCCAAGGTTAAGGGAAACATTACTTCTGGTTTTAATAACATTGTGCAAAATATGCTTGGTATGAAAGAAACTAAGAAGCAAAATTTAATTAAAAGAATAAAATCCCACACGTAAAATCATACTAAAGCCGTGAAGAAAAATGTTGTAGACAACTGTAATTGTCTGGGAGAAACATGAAATGCATTTATTTCAAAACAGGAAAACATGAAATATTTCGTTTTTCACAGTGGATGTTTAAAGGAAAAATGTTTTTTTTTTCTAATACAGCTGGCAATACAGAGACAGTTCATGTTTATGCCATAAGCAAGGGCTGCACCGACGTTACTCACTTAGCACTTCCCCCCAGAGGGTACGTGTAGCTTGAAGATATGCTACGGACTCGAATAACAATACCCCCACAACATTCTACGATCCTATTAGACCGGGACTTAGGGTATGAAGTGGATTCTGAACCACTGCAAACATCCATGACACCGCCGGGACTCGAAACTGAAATCCGCGCACCAAGCGACGAAGAGCTAGGCACTCGGCCGTCAGGCGTCCTTCGAAACAGAAAAAAAAATTAAATATTTCATCTTTCACAGTGGGTGTTTAAAGTAAAAAATGTGTGACATATGAACTTGGAAGGGATTAATATTAAATAGAATAACTATAAACATATTGCAATTGTAATTTTTATCAGAATCTGAATAAACGTCTTAATTTATACCATACCATTCAAATGAATGGTATTGCATTCAGCAACTTCATGGTTGAACTTAAGGAAAACCAATAATGTAGCACGCAATTAGACGGATAGAAGAGCCATCCAAAACTATAAACATATTGCAATTGTAATTTTCTGCTATTGATTCCATGATTAAAAACACGAAAGATTTAATTCAAATAATAATTACGTCGTTAATTTTATGAATAGAAGCAAATTAGCAGGATAATTTTTTAAATGAAAACTTTTAAGTATATAACGTAGAATATATATAATCATACTAATATTGTTACTAAAAGTTTTGTGAATACGTAAAAACTACTAAATTTTAGTAATCGGTAGTTTTATAATTACAAGATAATACTTTTTACTTCTTTTATAATACTTTACTTTTCGAAAGATGTTTCAATTTAAATGACATTTTTATATTATTTGCAATGCTGATTCCAAAATAAAAAGAGTAACTGTGGTTCCACCTACGCAACCCTGTGCAAGAGCGCCCCTTGCAGCGTGAAAAAGAAATTGTCAGTTGGCTTCGATTTTCTCGTCAGAGAAGACGTACGGCAAAATAGACGCTGCCGTTAGTTACGAGCTTTTATCCGAGAGGTAGAAGTGGAATCCTTCCACAACTGTATAATTAGCTGCCATTTCAGAGACGTTTAGTTTACAGTTTTCACCCCGACAGAGGATATTGTTAGCCCCATCCTGTGTCTCAATTTGACCACACCCAGACCGAGTTGCACAAAAAGCGACGACACATCCATTACAAATGGTGCCCAACGTGGGGCCTCCCGCACTTGAATACTACAAATCCATTTTTTCCCTATCACGAAAGAAATTTTTTCACAAAGGTATCGTATGTTATTTATCATTAATAGTTTTATTTATCTATAAATAAAATTTTATTGGGAACTATATTTTATTTTAAACTATAAAACTATATTTGGGAGGATTGCATTCTTTTTTTTCTAATCTCGAGTAAATCGCAAAGGAACAACGTATTGGACATAAAAAGTCTTTTATAACATTTTTGCTTCCCTTCAAAAAACCTTTTCTAGCTTTTACTTGAGTAAACATTGTAGGTAGGGTTTGTCCCTATTTCTTTTTTTCCAATTATTGTTGTTTTCACATATCATTTTACTCTATTAATTAAATTATGTTTTCAAACTCATATAAGTAAAATATTTTGTTCCATAGTTCACTAAATTCTTAAAATTAGACTGCGATCTGGACATGATAAAAATTTTTTCATTGTTAACTTATGCTATTTATTAGTTAAATTACTTAATTGATGTATTATGAATATATGGTTAATATTGCATTCAGCATGTTACATGGATACGTATTTAGTGTGTTACATGGATACTATATTCAGCATGTTGCATGGATACTGTATTCAGTATGTTACATGGATACCGTATTCAGCATGTTGCATGGATACTGTATTCAGTATGTTACATGGATACTGTATGCAGCATGTTACATGGATACTGTATGCAGTATGCTACATGGATACTGTATTCAGTGTGTTACATGGATACTGTATTCAGCATGTTGAATGGATACTATATTCAGCATGTTACATGGATATGTATTCAGCATGTTACATGTAGAATGTATTCATCGAAAGACTAAAACCATCATTAGGTTGGTAATACTTTTGACGTCAAATTTTGAGATGTTGGAGAATTATTTAATCAATTTTATAGCAACGACTGGAGAATTAACACGAGAAATTATTAAAAACCAAGAGATGCATCTAGAAAGCTCTTCGTCATCCAATGAATTCTTATAGAAAACTTCCACGACTATTGTCAGAATATCTGAATGTATTGTTAGTATTGTTCGATCCCGGATTGGGAAAACTGATACAGGGACATGTAGGACGGATTCAAATAAAGAGGTATAATAGGGGAAAAAGATGATTTCGGAGGGATTTTAATTACAATAAAAATAATTTAATTTTTTTTATAATAAAGATATTAAAATTAGATAATATCAAAAAAGAATTAAATGAAAAAAAAAAATACAATATCTGTTCATAACTGCTTTGTTCGCATATCTATGTGACTAGAAACCCTAACAATTAATCGATTCGTCCATTTCCGCTTTAAAACGTACATTTACCTTTCCACCCAATCCGTGTCGAATAATATCTTTCTGGTTTTCAACAAATAAAATAAATTCGAGGATAATAGAAAATAAGATGAATAATATATCAACGCTTAAAATAAAAATTGATTGATACTTAAATAATTAGCAAATTTTATCACAAAAAACAAGTTTGTTTATTAATATCCTTTAAGTACAGGTTATTATAATTAAAGTCCCAGTTTCAAAATGCTGTAACAAAAAGAACCACTCGTCAAAATGAATTCAAATTTGAACTGAAGGTACTTGAAGAAGGGGAAAACGGTACGGCGTCAAAAAACATTCCAAACCATTTAGGAAAATAAATTTTTAAAAAAGGGTTAAAATTAACTGGAGTAGATGTGTCGTTGTTTGTTTGGGTGTGGTCAAATTGTGCCTCAATTCTAATAACACATTTACTGTGACACACACAAATGTCATAATTATAATAAAAAACACTGTTTAACACACAGCATGCATTATTAAAGAACATTCAATTGCATATTTAGTGGAAGGATTCCACTAAATGCCTCCGGGAGGAGAAATTGTTATTTTGCGCCAGTTGCGCCTTGCGTCCTCTCTCGTGTGGGAGGTTCGATGCCAACTGAACTTTCCCGGAACATCGCAAGGGGCGCTCTTGCAGTGCGTAGAGGAACACGGTTACAGGTGGAAACACGGGATAGGTGTGAACCACGGCTACAAATTTCATTAAAACAATTAGATGGGATTTATTTTTTTAGACTTAGTAACTGTTATTCTTTGTAAAATCTTTAAAGTTTCACCTTCTTAATAATTTTCATCCTTGGTTCTTTTTACCCAATTAAAATCCATTGAAATAATTCTTTTTGTCATAAACAAGCGGAGGGCCACATTAATGACATTAGAGGAACACATTAAAAAATTCCATAAATTATTAAAAAAATTTCTAGAACATCAAACACATTTATTCCGTTAGGGGGAACTATTTGTTTTTACCCTCATTAAATGAATTTTTTTGTTCATAAAATAAATGGAAATTTTTATCAGAATAATTAAAATCATTAAATAAAAAATAATGTCATAGATTGACAGTTATTATGTGAAGATTGTATAGGTTTTAGGAAATTGTTCGTAGAGGTTTAATTAAAAAAGTTTTGTAAAAATAATGACAACTGCAAGATGGTCCCATAATTATATTAAGAGAAAAGATTAAGGTTTCAGATTCATGTTGGTTCTTGATTAAGAAATATAAACGTATAAAAATCAAAGAAATAAAAACTTTATGCAATTGTGAAATACATTTATTTAAAAACATAAATAATATACACTTTTGACTTGACGTTGATTTTGGTTGAATGATAACTTATTTTGCTGATGATTCAAGTGCAGTCAGTTAATTGACTCATTGCCAAAAATTTAGATTTTGGCTATTCTGACGAACTTCCCTTGAAGTAAATCTACAAAAAAAAAAAAAAAAAAAGAAGAAAAAAATTATTAGAAAAGAATACAAAGGCATATTTTTTTGCCAATTACAATCAGGAAAATGCACAAAAATTTATATTAGCTATATTTTTACAAGAGCAAATAACTTGAAAAATAATTAAAAGTTTAAAATACTAAATACTGAAACATTAAATACATATGAAGTTGAGATAAAAAAAAAATAAAAATGTGGTAAGGGGAAAAAAACGAAGTATTATGTGCTTAGTACGATTAACCCGAAAAAATATTTCTGGATAAAAGTACAATACAGCACATAAATAACAAAGTATGTTTTTCTTTTAGCAAATGTATTTCTATAGAGTTAAGAACATTAATAATATTTACTCATAATTTTTATCAAAAAAATATTATAATTTATAATTTTATCTATACTACTTATAACTTTTATAAATATTTCATTACGAAAATCCCACAATTCTATAAAAAAATTTACACCGAATATGAATAGTTTTAATTAATTCAATATAATTCTGAGAATACTTACAGCTTTTAAGAGTTCTTAGTGGATCAGACCCTTGCCAAGACCCAGGCCATATCCCAATCAAGGGCGCCACCGTGACCAAGTCCAAGAGGTGCTGCGAGACCAAGACCTGCTCCGTAACCAAGTCCAAGAGGAGCTCCAAGACCCAGGGCGGCTCCATGTCCGATGACACCGCCATAAGCTACAGGGGCGGCGATGGCCAATGGTGCAGCATAGGAAGCAGCGTGTCCAACAGCTACAGCTGGGGCCACGTGGTTGACGACTGGGGCGACGGGTCCGGCGTAGGGGCTGGCGATGAGGGCTGCAGCCGGGGCGCTGGCAGCGGTCCCGGGCTCGTTGGTCTTGACGGTGGCCCTGAACCCGTGTCCGTCGGAGACGTAGTCCACCCGTCGGGCCCTACCGTCGATGTCGGTGATGGTGTAGGATCCCTTCCTGTTGCCGTAGCCGTCTCCTACTTCGGATCGGGAGTTGGTGGCACCCAAACCATCCTTGATGGTGTAGCCGAAGGCATTGTTGCCAAAAGCCTAAATAATTATAAAAAAAAAACATTTAGCCGAAAATTCATGATAGGAAAATTGTAACTTTTTCTTATTATTAGTGAAGAAATTAAAAGATAAGTTAAGTAAAAGAGACATCTACTTACATCTTGAGTTCGAGCACTGGTGCTGACTCCGGTGTTGACCAGGTGGCCGTGTCCTCCAAGGAGAACATTGGCGTGGACTGCTGCGAGGGCAGCGAAGAGAGGGGATGGCGACCTGGAAGAGTGTAGAGTTGGATTTTTAGTTAACATACAAAATTACAAAATTTTGGCTTACTGAGATTCGAACCCGCTGTCGGTGTTATTGTATTCAATACATTCAGGAAGAGGTGACTCAGTGGCGATTGTGACAATATGTGTAAAAAGTGTCTATATCGATATTCTGGTTCTCAGATTGTATTTATTAAATAATATTTGTGATAATTATCAGATTTTTTTCAATGTAATATCACTGAAAGGCACTTAAAAGCCTTCTCCTCAACGCCCGTTACATACATGGCAAAGCTGATGTTGCAGCTTGTCCTTTTCTAACATGTAGAGCGCACCATAACTTAGGTCCTGGTGTGTATGGAGAATGCAAGAAGCAAAAATTAAAACACCATAGATTTATTATTTTTTATCAGATGCTAGATATTAGGAAAACCATGTTTAGATGGTATGTTTCAAATCATGTATATAAAAATTTTGATAAATTTAAAATATTATTAAGCTTTTAACATCATTAACTTAAAGCTTTGAATATGACTGCGTTAATTGGTAAGTCCAGATCATTGTCTAGCAAATCCCTCCAACGACGACTAAGCAAATATTCTTTAATGAATTAGAGAGTAATTTCTGATTTAATGCATCAAAATAACGAATAGTTCTTAAAATAATCTACTAATTACATGAATTACCAATAACGGCAAAAAGTGCCTGAATTACTTTTTATTTAGATGCTAAACACCGCATTCAAAATGCATTCGATATAATTCTTTATAACTAAAAGAGACAGATGCTAAAAGAATTCAGAGGTTTCTTACCTTGGCAATCATGTTGGTAGAAATGCTTCACTCGAATTGTACTGAGTAGTGATGTTTTCAGATACTGGACTGCTGTATTTATACTCACGTCTTGCAAGGTCGGCACCTTCTAGAATCGTGATGTACCCGTTTGGTTCATTCAGGAATACGAATACCTATTGACAACCGCACCCGAGGAAACCTAAGGTATTCGATCCCGTTTGCGCAACCTTCAGAGCATTTTCAGGTCAGAAAGTGTCTCGCATTCAAGATGTTATTTCATACTATAACTATTTTTTCTTTCACTCACAAATAGCTTTTTCATTGAGAGTAGAAAACTATTTCAATTTCCTCCTTTTACTATTGAAATTATTTTTATTAAAATGTTTTTCGTTCCAATTTAAAACAGTTTTCTAATTATCTATAAGTTTAGGTACTTATTTCAATTGCTTTTTTTAATTGATTTTTTACAGTTGTTACTTTCGTTATAATTTTTTATGTTCAAAATTTTGTCATCATTTAATGACCAAAGTATTGATAATTCTAATGATGAGGTTTCAAAAATTGTTACTATGACATAAGATTTCTTTTTTTTTCCAGACAAAACTGAGAGGAACTCACACAAAATTATCGTTTTATTTTTATATATTTATAATTATATAAGTGTTATATAACATAACATATTTTTTTTACTAGTGTCCAAAAGTAAGACCCATTTTCGCGGGGGCTTATGGAATTTCAATTTTTTCATTTTTTTAGGTGGCCGGCACTGTCCTTGAAATCTCTGTGAAATTTGACGTCAAAATATTCATTAGTGTTTTGAGATACGCTTGGCTTTGTGAGACGCTAAAACTGATTCCGGCGATATTTGAAATGTCTCAATTAATTGAGCAAAAGCTTGCATTCAATTTTGTTTGCGGGAAACGTATAGAATGTTGCGGAAGGCATTCCTGTAAGCATTCCTATATCGCAAAAAAATATTTAGAAGTAGTATAAAAAGAGTTCAAAGAAGGCAGAGAACGCGTTGAAGACAAAAGAATCTTTTGGTCGACTCTCCACCTCAACCGACGAAGCTCACGTCCAAAAACTAAAGATTTGGGGCTTTCTAACCATCGATTTACAATTAGAGACACTGTTATTCTGATGTTGGAATTTCAAAAGGATCGATCATTTCCATTTTGAGCCTTAAACGCGTTAAATCTCGATTTGTACCGAAAACACTGAATGCGACATCTCACACTGTAATGATACTTTGTGACTTTTTCGCCAAAAATGAAACCCATATCGTTCCACAACCACCGTATTCACACCGTGCGACTTCTGGCTATTCACTAAATTCAAAAGATCACCCCGGGGAACACCGTTTCGAGTGGATTGAAGAGATTAAACGTGAATCACCACACGCTTTGGAGGCCATCCCTGCCGATGACTTTTTAGCATACATTAAGGATTAGGAAAAAGTTGGCGTAAGTGCATTGTGTCGGGAGGGGATTACTTTGAAGGCGATGAAATAAATTTTGAACATATTCATTAGTGTTTGAGTTACGCTCGGCTTTGTGAGACGCTAAAACCGATTCTGGCGATTTTTGAAATGTCTGAATTAGTTGAGCAAGAACGTGCTTTAGATTTTGTTTGCATAAACGTATAGAATGATGTAGAAAGGCATTCGGTGAGCATTCCTATATCGGAAAGAAACGTTTCGTAGGGTAAAAACAGTTCAAAGAATTCAGGGAACGCGTTGAAGACGAAGAGCCCTATCATTTCTATCATTATATCATTTTCATTCTGATCGAGACTTTAAAATATGAATTGAACTTTTGACAACTTTATTTCACCAAGTTCTTATCAATGGTGTCAAACGACGTTTCAACTAAGTCTGCAATCCATTTTGATTAAAGGTTACTATTTGTACCATTTAATTAAAGAGCATGCCATCATTAGTAATGAATCTTCTATAAATTTCATACAAATGTTTAGATTCTTTAATTATTATTTTATTTATTTATGTTTCATACACTGTTCCGTAAATAGCGTTCATTTTAAAATAAATGTTTCCTTATTTTCAGATATTTGAACTGAGTCGTTTTTCGCAAGTAATTTTATGGTTTTTCTGATTTTAGATTTATTTAAAAAAACAATTACATACGTACATTATTCAGGTTCATATTTATTAATCACATCCGTGCAGTTCCAACTTCACAGACGAGTAGAATCAATCACTAAAATTCTGACAACATGTACAAATGTCTCGTATCGACAGAGTTTTAAAAAATCATCATTACGCTATATATATATTTTTTTTAATCTAAGAAAGATTTTTTTATTCAAAAAAATATTTTTTAATCTAAAAAAGTTACTTTTAAACATAATTAAGATATATGTATTCAACTTATGTTCAATTACATGCTAATGAGGAGGTGGATTCTCTTGCTAAAAAAATCACCCACAATTTTTGTAAAGACATCTCTTTTCACTCGATGAAACTGATGATCCGAGACTTTTTCGGAACACTGTTATCTGATAATTTCCGCAACTCATCTAAAACCTGGTTTTACTTTTGTTCTAAATCAGGGGTGGCCTACCCTCGGCCCACCTTAAATATTTTTCTGGCCGTGAGATGTATCACACTTTTACAAAACATATTTATTTTAGAATGGCCAAAGTAGTGAAAAACATTACAGTAAAAAAAATACTTTTTGTGTATCCGTATATTCAAAAATTAACTGCCGAAATTAGGAGAGAAAAATTAACTTAGTTTAAAAATAATATTCTGCCTGTTTTATTATTACTTGTTTTATTATTTTGCCTGTTATTATAGCCTGTTTTATTCATGAGACTGCAGTTATGAGTTTGCTCAATATTTAAATTATATTCTGTAAACTCATGATGCGCGCGCATCTTGGATCATTCAATAAACAAATTCTATATTTTACTTTACGTGATCTCAGTGACGCAATGACCATCCTTAGATAAGCAAAGTTGATTGTTAGCAGAGGCAAATCAGACTCTTACACTACGTAAAAAAAGTAGAAGGACACTTGATTTTGTAACAATAACCGAAAAATATTTTTATTTTACTAAAATTTTTTATTAGAAACGTTTTACAAATATTTTAAAAATAAATTTTAACATCAGAATATGATACTCTCAAACATAAAATATTAATGGCAACAAAAATAGTTTCTTTTTTTTTTTTGAAACTTTGTAAAAAGTAGGACATCATTATAATGAATGAAAAAAATAGTGATTTTAATAAGGAATGTTCTTCCCATTGGCCTTTATGACTTCAAATATTCTGTTTGGAGTGAATTGTATAGAGATTGAACTTCTGTTGGATAAAAATTGTCCCAGAGTCATTCAATGCTTCTCGAAGCAGAGTTAGCGAATCAAATTGCTTTCCATCAGCATAAACTCGACGAACTAGCATTGCCCAGATGTTTTCCTCTATATTAAGGTCATGACTTTTGGCTGGCCATGGTAAACATCCACATTTTTTGTTAGGAACCAATTTTTGCTCCAGTCGCGGTGTGAAATGGAAGCTCCGTCTTGCTGAAACTTCCACTCTTCACCCCCCAAGTCAGAGCCATAAGGAAGAAGCTCGGAATTCAGCACTTGAATGCAGTCTTGTATGTTTTGCCTACCATTTAAGAAAACCAGACTTGTCCTTCCTCCGTGTCCAACACTAACCAAACATTAAGCTCCCTCCTCCATTTGCCGTGTTGAATAGTATTCGTCTTTACTCCCCCAGACAATGCCAGTAGTGCTGATATCCGTCTAAGTTAAATTTATTTTCATCCGGAAAATATCCACAGAGTCCATTCTGTAGTCCAGACATGTGCTCATAGCCCGATAAACGGTTATCAATGTGAGCTTGTGCCGCAGGATGATGTTTCCGTTTTCTGAAAATGATTTTTAGATCTTTTAAGATAGTTGTAAACTGTTTGTTTCGTCACATGATTAAGGATCTTGCTTGCCTTTCACTTCCTTTTTGTTCTTAAGTACACGAACAAGTTTTTCTTTTTCATCACGTGGTGTTAACTTTTTCGGTCTACCAGTCTTCTTATCTTTCCATTTTTTATAAGGATTTCTGATAAAGTTTGAAACTGTATTGGGGCTCACCTGCAACAATCGAGCAATCTCTCTGACACCCCTTTTACATCATTTTGATATGCGGAAATTTGGCCTTTTGAGAAAATTGTTCAAGGTATTCCTTTATACATTTCTGAGAACGGAGAAACAGCTAAACTTTTAAACAAAATTGGAATTTTTGACAGAAAGGATAAACAAAGTACAAAATCACTATTTAACTAAAGTGAACTCACTAAATTAAATATATTAGCAAAGTGTCCTTCTACTTTTACTTTTAGCGAGTGTTATACTAATTTTTATTATTAATATTAGTGGTAGATGTTTAATTTTTGCCTAAAATGAAAAAAAAAGGGTCATTAAACTAAATCTGCATAAGTTAGGATTATCTGCATGGTAGTTAGGAGAAAATAAAGAGATATTAATTGGCAAAAAAAAACACTGTCCTTCTATTTTTACATAGTGTAGTTCAAGTTGTTACATGCTTTTGGTGCAACCTGCGAATCATAATTTTTTCGAAAAATGAAATTGACCCAACACAAAAGAACACACTCCAAACATAACGGACGCTCAACTGCAACACCGATTACGATGTCAAATACCCAAATTGAGATTGATTTTTGCAAAAGATAAGTGAAAAGAACACATAACACTAATAAGATAAATGTCTTTTAATGATTTTCATTTTTTATTTCGTTGTTTTTATACATTTTTTTATATTTCATTTTGAATGTTATATATTTCTTTACAATGTTTCAGCATCATTATTATTACATTGTCTATGTTTATATAAAAATAATAAACCTAAAAAATAACTCATTCTGCTTTAATTTTCAATCAAAAAAGGTCTATAGTGGATCTAAATCTAATATGGAATCTATAATTTTGATGCAGTTCAAAGTGGGCCGCAAGATCTTTTGTGTTGACTAGCCCTGTTTTAAACATCCTGATCAGCCCAGGTTTAAAAACAGTTGATGCTTTTTTCAAAGACTCCCTGACGGGCATGGTGGTTTGGCCAATCACCTTTCGAATTAGATTACTTGAGAAAGCCCAAAATGCATGCTCTGCAATCTGGGAGAGGACACGGATTCCTTCCACCTTCCCTGTCTACCCTGCACTTGTTTCCTCTACTGTGTAGAGTCGTTAATGGGAAACCAGGGGCTAAACCTGGTTACCCGTATAGACTAAATATGTCACTATGTGATTTCCTTCGTTTCCTGTTGTTGTTTTTCATACTTGTGTTCTTTTTATTTTATTGCTTATTGTAGCCTGCCATTGGAAATAAAAAAAAAAATTTTAAATTACATACATTAAATGTATTTTAAAATTTAATTACAAGTTTTTTTTTTTGTTATAGAATTACAGTGCATTATGGTAGATGATTATATTTTTCATTCATTGTATTTCAAATTGTTTAATAATTTTCACTATTTTCACTGGAATTCCAGTCATTATGGTTAATAATTCCACTTTAGTGAATTCTTTTATTATAATAATGTGAACACATGATGTTGCCGTGGTCAGGGGTCCGTGACGTTATTCGAAAAGGTTAGAATGTAACTAAATTGCAAATAAAAACTCCATTGCAAATTTTGCCGGAAAATGGTAGTTTTGGTCCCACATAACTCTTGAAATGATTCATGAATAACTTAAATCCTCAGAAATTTTTCACGAAGAATTTAACTTTTTGCTTGTAGTATGGTTTGAATCACTTTTCACGTTTTGGCTAGAGGTTTCAAACATGTGTATATCCATCTCATAGCGCGTTGATCAATTCCGCCTTTTTTGAAGATTCAGATTTGTCACTTTTGGAATTTTCCCATGCCTGTTGAGCTGTATAGTGCTTCTTATTGTGTTTCGAATACTTCATTCTTGCTTTATGCTTAGCACATTTTCAAACTTTTGATATATTTTTCTTTGCTATTGAATTGAATGTGATTAGTGATTCTTGTAAAATTTGAATACTTCATTCTTCATTTATGCCTAAAATATTCAAACCTTAATATATATTTCAATTATTGTATGTTACAACGTTTCTTGTAGAATTAGGAATATTTCATTTATTTTTCTTAATGTTTTTCCATACAATTGATTTAGTCTTCATTAAAATAGTTTGGAATGCTCAGGAAAAAAAAAAAAAAAACAACTTAAGCACATGTAAAAAGCTCCTTCTAAAATAACTTATTGTAAAAAGTTAATGAAATGTGCCTAGCAAGTCCAAATTAATTTAATTAGAATAAGCTATGAAATAATAAAATGCTTAAAAAAACTACTTGTTCAATCTTCAGGAATAGTAAATTAGAATCAAATTTTCCTAAATTTTTGTTTAAAAAAAATTGTTTGCGAAAAGGATTAAACAATAAAAAAGAAAGATGTTTATTCAGCATTATTTCATGACGGGCACTTTTGATTCCGTTAAATGTATATTTTCTTAAATGTATTATTTCATGGGACATCAACTAATAAATAGATTGCATGAGATCATTTATTTACATCACAAGCGATACAACATGACAAATAAATTAAAATGCATCGACTAACTGCATTTCTAGAAATCAACAACATTTCCAATTAGTATAAAATATTTGTATTTCTAAGCAATGTTTCAAATAAGTATCAAATATAATCAATATTTATCCAAAACCATTGAAGCTACAATTCATTTGGTGTTCCCCTAATTCGGCATCGGTCAATTGTTGCATCTTTATTTATGAAGTGAGGTCTGCAACAATTATTCCATTTGTAACAAAACTCAAAACATAATATTCATTTTTAGAATTGACAATACACAAACAAAGTAATATAAAAAAAAAATTTAAAGTCAATTCTTACATGGGTCAACAAAGAAAAATTTTATTTTAATTACTTTTTATGAAATAATTACAATTATATAAATATGTATACAGCATGTTGGAAACGGGAATCCCACCAATATTAAGTGGCAATAGAAAGCTTAATTTCCTTACCTTTCCTTTCCTATATAGGGTGTTGGACTATTATTTTGTTTGTTACTATTTATTCGCTTTCTATTTTTTTTTTTCGTTTCCTATTTATGAAGCTTCTTGGTGGTCTATAATTTCTCATTCTATCCCTCTCTTGTAATACTTCATAATTATATCCCGCTAAAGGGAGTATCTTATAGTCAGTCTAGAAATTTTTTTCTCCGTATAAAACTAAAAATTAATTAATTAAATTTAATTAATGAATTAATATTTGAAAAAACTGTATTAACATCCAGTGTCATCCACTACAAGTTTAAAAAAATGTATTTGAACTTGAGTGGATGAATAAAAAGTATTTTATGTAACGATTGAAAATTTGAACAAGATATATATATAGGGGAGAGTGTGAACTAATAGTAGGAATTGAAAAAAATACAGGAAAAGCAATCAACTTTTAATGAATGACACCTCTAACATATTTACCGGTTTATAAAGTATGAATATCGTTTTGTTTATCTAATCTTTCAATCGCAAAGAAGAAATCTTTTCAGTATCTCTGATTTTAAAATTCAACCCAACTGGGGTTGAAGAATTAGAGGTACGATTTATAGCCCACTAAATGACGAACAGAATTTATTTGATTTCAGGTTCGACAGTTTATCGTTATAAAACCCTTTTCTCAAGCCCCTAAATAATACATTTAGTACAGCATATGGCATTTCTAGTTAAAGTGCGTGCGAGTTTATTTACATATACATTGTTAGTTGGTGTAATATATTTTTTCATAAATTACTTTTACAATAATAAGTTTCCGATAAAGAAATCACTTCCTAACATGAGAAAACATTATTGGTGGCTTATACCGGTGGATGAAAATACTAATTAGTAAAAAATGCTGTGATATTTAAATTTGAAAATGATGACGAATTAAGAAAAAAATTGTATTCTGAAAGTTATGCTTATAATGTCTGTTCGTTTAATTTAAAATTTCATTTTGTATAAGTAATTTTCTTTAAATTGATTCAACAAATATTTGAATATTTTTAATTATTTATACATACAATTTAGAGACAGATTTTTTTACGACATCTTTTACTGTTAACAAGATTACTGGATTCCTAAAAGAAACTATTTTACATCTCTGAAATTCTGTTCGCGAATTACATATTAAACTTTTACTTTTTAAACATATAATTTGATTACAAGATATTTTTGACAGAATTTACAAAATAAAAATCAGTGAAAGCTTATTTAATGGAGGAGAGCTTTCAAGACCATCAGTTAAATGTTAAATTTTCAAGAATTTACACTTCATTTTACGAACTCTAAAGATCAATTTTTAATTAAAAAGATTAAATTTGAACAAGAGGTTATACAAAAGATAACTTACAAAAAAGAGACGAAGAGTTTGTTTGAGTGGACGAGACCTTGGCCACAGACTCAAGTCCAAGGACTCCTCCATGACCCAATCCAAGACCAGCCCATGCTAACCGCCAACAAGTCTGAGACCTGCACCATGACCAAGACCAGAGATCCTGCTCCGCAACCAAGACCAAGACCTGCACCATATCCAAGTCCAAGAGGTGCTCCATATCGAAGTCCGGCACCGTGTCCGATCACACCACCGTAAGCTACTGCGCGAGCGACGGCGCCATGTGGAGCTTTGCGGCGACAACGCAGTGGCGGCGCTGGGGCGCAGTGCGCTGACGACCGCGACGGGCCCGGCGTAGGGAGGCTGTTGATGAGGGCTGCGCAGCCGGGGCGCTGGCGGCGGTCCCGGGCTCGCTGGTCTTGACGGTGGCCCTGAATCCGTAAGTCCGTCGGCGACGCAGTCCACCCGTCGGGCTCTACCGTCGATGTCGGTGATGGTGTAGGATCCCTTCCCCGTTGCCGTAGCCGTCTCCTACTTCAGATCTGGGTGGAGTTGGTGGCAACCCAAACCATCCTTGATGTGGTGTAGCCGAAAGCGTAAGCTACCGAAAGCCTGAATAATTAAAAAAATCGTTTACATCATACACAATAATATTATCAATTATACACAATAATTTTACATTTATCCAGAGAAATTTACGATAGGAGAAAATTACAATATTTCTGATTATTAAACAAATTAAAGAAAATTAATGTGAAGTTATTTACTTACATCTTTTGATTGGGCGCTGGTGAGCACGACTCCGA